>OX424572.1:166472017-166514517 GCA_949152435.1 Gastracanthus pulcherrimus | reverse complement strand
GTTCAGCTCACCCGGCGAGTAGCCATGCAACCCCTCTCCCCGTGCCCTTGGCAGGAGCCCCAAGCCCTTTAGTTCTTTCCAAATATCCTTCTTATTTTCTAGGGCTTCAAAAATCTTATTCTGCATGTAAGTCTCCCGCGCGATTTTCATGCGTTGTTCTGCTTCGACCGCGAGAGACCGGTACTCCTGCCAAAGATTACCGTTTTTTGTGCGCTGTAGTCGTCTGCGTACGGCGTCACGTTTTTTTATTATGTGAGCCAGATCTGCGTCAATCTATGGAGGATTAACTTTATTTTTTGGTGTAAATTGCTTCAGTGGAGCGAGTTCATCTATTGCCCCCATGAGATTGGCGCTGAGCTGTCCCAATAAATCGTCCATATCGTTGTTGTCCAAGCAATCAAACGCCGCCCAGTCACATTTACTCAGGTAAGATAGAAGATCTTCCTGTTCTATTGTTTTAAAGTCTCTGTAACTGAAAGTGTCGGTGATGGGGCTATTGTTTAATTTAAAATCTATTTCAACATCTATAATTGTGTGATTGCTGGCAAAGGGCGCCGCCTGATTGCTGGCATTCAGCACCACGTCGTTGTCATCTGTCATAACGACATCAATCCATGTGTGAGACCGAGAGAGAAAGAGAGAGAGGGAATGAGAGAGAGAGAGAGAGATATATATATAGAACCCCTAAGTGTTCACTTACCGACGTTGGATATCAAAAATCATAAAATTGCATAACCAACTCATAAAGAGACGCATCGGATGTTAATGGTATGATTCGTTTGTTGAATGATCGTGCCCGCCGCAGGAGGTGGTTGCATTTACCTGCAGATAAGTTAGTCCGTGTATTTATTTGAGTAACAATAATGAGTTGCGTAAACTGGCAAATATGTTAAAGTATTATACTTTGTCAGATGTTCGATAGAGATTGATATTGAGAGCCATACTTTTCTCATGTACAAATATATAAATGGATCTAAATGCAGGGTTTCTATTTGTCCACACATTTAAGTCAGGATACGTGAAAGAGCGGTGATGCAGGCAAGAAATTACTGGCTATCTGCTTGCGTAACGGCTCGGCGGTACATGACTCAGGAGATGTAAGTCAGAAAAGGGATGCATTATTCTACAGTTTTATGATAAGTTTGAGCATAACGAAGTTAGCTACAACATTGACAATGAACATATAACCTTCTCTTGCATCTCAATATCTTGCAAGTGTAAGCCCTGCAATTTGTTACCGCTGAATAGATAGATAGATATATGATATGTTATTTGATCTGTAAGTAAAAAATATGTACAAAGTTAGAAAAAGCTTAAAATAATCACAGATTATTTATCACGAAGTTGTTTTCACCATTGAGTTCCACTATTAGACATTTACTTATCTTACTATCACGTCATAACTCAAATGCAATATAATTTAGAATCAAGTCTCACTGATTATCAAGGTGTTTGAGTTCAGCAGCAAACCACGGTGGAAGTTCTTTTTTCTTTGGTCTGACTGCTTTAGGTTATCGACAGCAGCCATGATGTTCTGGCTAAGATGTTCCACTCTACTGCCGATGTCCATGCCCGGGCAACTGATTGACGACGACTCGTATGCATCGTGTAGAGTTAGGAGCTCCTTCAGCCTAATAAATTTAAAATCGCTGTATGAGAAGCTGGAAAAACCAGGGAGGGGCTTCGATGCTTCAATGTCAATCGTGACATTAATGATGCTATTTTTGCTAAGAAAGGTCACCATTACGTTATTCAAATCCAGCACTACGTCATTGTCGTTGGTAAAAATTATATAAATCTAAGTTGGAGAATACTAACCTCATATTGATTTCAAATGCCAGTACCTTAACAAAATTCGCATCCTGAGATACTGATAGCACATTCGCGTTAAATTATGCTACGGTCGTAGTCTACCGAATATGATTTCAAATTATCTACAGGGTTAGAATTTTTTAACAAAACATTGTAGACATGTTTCCCTTTTGCACCCTACATGTGAGATATTCAGGAAATCCCGGTTTCCCTTGGTCTACCAATGTCTAGTATATAAAGGAGAACAACTTCTTCCTGTATATTTCCATGTTGCCTAATTATCAAAAAACTATCAACCTGAACGCATACGCCATCACCGCTCTGTGTCTGAAACGCGTCTCTTTCCTGCCGAATATTTGGTAGAAGGCACGAGCTGTCGTAGTAAATTGACGGCAAATTTAAATATGTCTTTTAGACGTGGTCGTATTTATGAAACCCGCCCTGTATCCCGCACATTCCGCCTCTCATCTGATACTTCTATCTAGTTAGTCCTGGCCAGCCAGGACCAGTGATTACCCAAATGTTTTTAAATTCTCCAACGGCGCGAAAATTTTTTTCTTTCGTCCGTGGCAGTATCTTGCTGCTGACAATGCTGCTCTGGGACGCAACGATTGCGTGCAGATCAGTCGCAGAGAGAAAACTTTTCTTAATAACAATTTTTCTTCGAATTAGACTGTTATTCGTTTCCTGATCCAGAGACGATACGTTGATGTGCCTTGACTTAAGTCCAATAAATTTACTTTTGGCGTGCACATATTCGCGTACAAGTTCCTGGTTACATAGGCGGGCAACCCATGACGAGGGATGACGCATGTGTCTTTTCGTTGGCATGGTAGCGGGAACCTGACCATCCGGCCGAAGCAAAAGTGTTGACACTATTATTTCCCATCCGATGGACGGCAGAACAGTTGTGAGCAGTTGCGAGCACCACGTCCGAACGTTGCTTTTCATTACCGTTCTTAATATTGGAATTGTTATTTCCGTTGATTCTCCATTACCACACCCGGCTCGTCCATGGGGGAACCACGCTCGCCCCGAGTCAAGTGATCCGCGCGAACCCCAAGATAATTCTCTAGTAATTTCGTTGTACGTTTGAAGGATATCAGCACATAGTAAATGTTGTGCACCTTTGGTTTCTTAAAACCGGGCAAAAATATAATCTGTGAAGAAGCAGGTTCAGGACCATTGTCGTCTGACTTGTAACCCACTGGTCCATGGATTTACAAAAAAAACGAATCTCATTATTTTAAGGGCATTTAATTTTATTACGTACAAAAGTCGAACGTTTTAATACGTGTGTTTGGTACGCATTTTTGGTACGTATAAAAATTTTTTACGTACCGAAAATACGTACTTATTTTCAACAAGGCTATTTTGTCGACCCTAGTTTCGTTTCCACTTTTTGGCGAAACGGCGGCTCGAGTTGAGATTTCTTTTCGGGGATCGCGTTCTGAAAGTCTAATAAAGAACGCTTAACCGATTTGTTATGATTTTTCGCCAAAAACTTAATTTATTGCTAAATACAAATAAGCAAAACAGTATTTGTATTGATTTCCATAGCAACCGACATGGCAACTACCACAACTATTTTTGGCGAAAAATACAAACAAAAACGGTTGAGCGCCCTTTATTAGACCCTCAGATGCGATTCCCAAAAGGAAAACACACTTCCGGTCGCCGTTTCGCCGAAAAGTGGAATGTAAACTAAGGTCGATAGGCCGATAGAATAGGACTATGGCATGCCCTTAAGAATGATTTTCGCATGAGAAATCTAGTCTCATGGTTTGACTCAATAGCTTTGCAAGCTATGATGTTGCCGTAAGTCAGTGAAATAAAAGTACGATATTAAAGATGAAATTCTCGCTTTCCTAAGAGGCACAACATGCAGGAAAAAGCTTTACGATGGTGTTTAAGGTATATCGACTTCTCCGATCGCTTCCGATAAGCAATGAGCATAAGATAGGACTACAATTACACTCGTAACCTTTCGAAAAATTCTTCGGATTTAATCCTATCCTTCGCTTTTTACGTCAAAAGACACGCTACTATTTTCAAGCTGGATCTCTTATTCCATAGACCTGTGACGCGCAAAAATAAATCCAGGCTAACGATTTTCGACAATTTTAGACGATTCTTGCAGCTTTAACATCGCGTTAATGATCATTTTGCGCACTTTACGCGCGTCAAAATGAATTCCTCTCAAACGCGTATTATACACCACTATTACGATTAGCTCGCGTACATGCATGTTATTTTATGCCAATTAATTGGGTTGGGAATAAATCGCGCACGGGGTACTCTCGACGTTGGTATACATGCTCCCTCGCTTTTTTAACTTATAACTCCTGAGACGCTGGTATGATACGCACAAGCGTGCGTATTACGTGCGAGACCAGAGATGCAGCATTGCATATACCAACGTTGAGATAATCTTTTGCCTGTTACTCCTGACATGCTGGTGTAATATGCATGCATCAATACCAGAATCGATAATACTACCTGCAAGAATAGCTTCTATGCGCGTGATTGCGGAGGTAACGCCACGCGTATACCCGCGCCGAGGTTATCTCGCTTTAGTATATCATCCCCGCATTAAGACCGATTTGAATGCGTGAGCGCGGTCGCATGCACAAAGTCGCCGAGATCTGCTACCTCACGCTTTTCGCATGTACATGCCAAAGCTGCGCCGACATGTACCTACTTGCGCTCGAGTTCATGTAGACCGATGCTGGCGTCTTACGCAAGCACCGAGCTTCGTAGACCGACGCTGCCATCATCAACCAGCGCCAAGCTTCCCAGTAAACAAAACCTGTCTTTAAGACGACTTTGCAATACAAAAACATGCTTTAAGATAGTTTTTGTTTACTGGGTTCGTACACCTGCGCTGGCTTTTTAATCCATGGCCGAGCTTCGTAGACCGACGCTGCCATCATCAACCAGCGCCTAGCTACCCAGTATACAAAACCTGTCTTTAAGACGACTTTGCAGTACAAGAACATATCTTTAAGATAGTTTTTGTTTACGAGCTTCGTAGACCGACGCTGGCTTTTTCATCCAGTGTCGAGTTTCGTAGACAGGCGCTGGCTTTGCTGGCTTTTTCATCCAGAACCGAGTTTCGTAGATCGGCGCTGGCTTTGCTGGCTATTTAATCCAGCGCCGAGCACCTTAGACCGGTGCTGGCTTTTTAATCTAGTGCCGAGCTCCGTAGACCGGCGGTGGCTTTGCTGGCTTTTTAATCCAGTACCGAGCTCCTTAGACCGGCGATGGCTTTGCTGGCTTTTTAATCCAGAGCCGAGCTTCGTAGACCGACGCTGGATTTTTCATTCAGCGCCGAGTTTCGTAGATCGTCGCTGGCTTTGCTGGCTTTATAATCCAGCGCCGAGCTCCTTAGACCGGCGCTGGCTTTACTGGCTTCTTAATCCTGCGCCGAGCTTCGTAGACCGACGCTGGCTTTTTCATCCAGCGCCGAGTTTCGTAGTACGAACCCAGTAAACAAAAACTATCTTGGAGACATGTTTTTGTGTTGCAAAGTCGTCTTAAAGACAGGTTTTGTTTACTGAGAAGCTTGGCGCTGGTTGATGATGGCAGCGTCGGTCTACGAAGCTCGGTGCTTGCGTAAGACGCCAGCATCGGTCTACATGAACTCGAGCGCAAGTAGGTACATGTCGGCGCAGCTTTGGCATGTACATGCGAATAGCGTGAGGTAGCAGATCTCGGCGACTTTGTGCATGCGACCGCGCTCACGCACTCAAATCGGTCTTAATGCGGGGATGATATACTAAAGCGAGATAACCTCGGCGCGGGTATACGCGTGGCGTTGCCTATGCAATCACGCGCATAGAAGCTATTCTTGCAGGTAGTATTATCGAATCTGGTATTGATGCATGCATATTACACCAGCATGTCAGGAGTAACAGGCAAAAGATTATATCAACGTTGGTATATGCAATGCTGCATCTTTGGTCCCGCACGTAATACGCACGCTTGTGCGTATCATACCAGCGTCTCAGGAGTTATAAGTTAAAAAAGCGAGCGTGCATGTATACCAACGTCGAGAGTACCTCGTGCGCGATTTATTCCCAACCCAATTAATTGGCATAAAATAACATGCATGTACGCGAGCTAATCGTAATAGTGGTGTATAATACGCGTTTGAGAGGAATTCATTTTGACGCGCGTAAAGTGCGCAAAATGATCATTAACGCGATGTTCAAGCTGCAAGAATCGTCTAAAATTATCGAAAATCGTTAGCCTGGATTTATTTTTGCGCGTCACAGGTCTATGGAATAATAGATCCAGCTTGAAAATAGTAGCGTGTCATTTGACGTAAAAAGCGAAGGACAGGATTAAATCCGAAGGTAACCTTTTCGAAAAGTTACGAGTGTAATTGTAGTCCTATCTTATGCTCATTGCTTATCGGAATCGAACGGAAAAGTCGATATACCTTAAACACCATCGTAAAGCTTCTTCCTGCATGTTGTGCCTCTTAGGAAAGTGAGAATTTCATCTTTAATATCGTACTTTTATTTCACTGACTTACGGCAACATCATAGCTTGCAAAGCTATTGAGTCAAGCCATGAGACCAGATTTTTCAATGCGAAAATCATTCTTAAGGGCATGCCATAGTCTTATTCTATCGGCCTATCGACCTTAGTTTACATTCCACTTTTCGGCGAAACGGCGACCGGAAATGTGTTTTCCTTTTGGGAATCGCATTCTGAGGGTCTAATAAAGGGCGCTCAACCGTTTTTGTTTGTATTTTTCGCCAAAAATAGTTGTGGTAGTTGCCATGTCGGTTGCTATGGAAATCAATACAAATACTGTTTTGCTTATTTGTATTTAGCAATAAATTAAGTTTTTGGCGAAAAATCATAACAAATCGGTTAAGCGCCCTTTATTAGACTTTCAGAACGCGATCCCCGAAAAGAAATCTCAATTCGAGCCGCGGTTTCGCCAAAAAGTGGAAACGAAGCTAGGGTCGACAAAACAGCCTTGTTGAAAATAAGTACGTATTTTCGGTACGTAACAAATTCGAACGTTTTAATATTTTTTTTTGGTACATATCAAATTTTCAAGCTTAATTAATTCTTAATTATTTAAATAAAACAATGGAAAATGACAAATAACATAGACATATATACTATAATTGGTGTTATCATCCGCATGGTACTTCCAGAGTCAATGGTTTCCATATATAGAAAAACAGTGATATTTTTATACGTACCAAAAATGCGTACCAAACACACGTATTAAAACGTTCGAATTTTGTACGTAATAAAATTACATGCCCTTAAAATAATGAGATTCGTTTTTTTTGTAAATCCATGGACCAGTGGGTTACAAGTCAGACGACAATGGTCCTGAACCTGCTTCTTCACAGATTATATTTTTGCCCGGTTTTAAGAAACCAAAGGTGCACAACATTTACTATGTGCTGATATCCTTCAAACGTACAACGAAATTACTAGAGAATTATCTTGGGGTTCGCGCGGATCACTTGACATTCGCTGTCAAAACATATTATTTTCGTTTTGATATACATAAAATTCTAAAATAACAAGTTCCGGACTCAAAGTAGTCGCCGCCGTCAAATTCGGGACCGACTGAAAAATCGCGGCGGTGATTGTCCTGCTCGTGGCGAGCGTGGTTCCCCCCTGGACGAGCCGGGTGTGGTAATGGAGAATCAACGGAAATAACAACTTCCAATATTAAGAACGGTAATGAAAAGCAACGTTCGGACGTGGTGCTCGCAACTGCTCACAACTCTTCTGCCGTCCATCGGGTGGGAAATAATTGTGTCAACACTTTTGCTTCGGCCGGATGGTCAGGTTCCCGCTATCGTGCCAACGAAAAGACACATGCGTCGTCCCTCGTCATGGGTTGCCCGCCTATGTAACCAGGAACTTGTACGCGAATATGTGCACGCCAAAAGTAAATTTATTGGACGGTGAGTGAAGTCGGAGGATGAAATAATGCACTCGCGAGTGCAGCAGGATTGCACTTGAATTGCGTATGACGATTTCGGCAGACGAGTGCGGCAGGATGGCAGGAGACGTGCAGCTGACAAGTGTGATTAAGGGGGATGATGTAACGCATTTGCGAGTGCATTAAGATATACTTCAAAAACGATCACACACCTCGTAGCGAAAAAACTCAGAACACCGAGAATGGTAACAAAGAAAAGAGCTCCAAAGAGTTTTATCTCCCAGACGGCTTGTGCGCGGTCTCCTATAGTATTTACCACGCCAAACTAGACGAGTGAGCCCAAAACTGATGCGCTCGCCGCCTGACGGCGGCGACTTATGTTCTATATGCTTTGCTTCCACCGGGTCTGTGAACTGCACGTCTGCTGCAATCCTGCCGCACTCGCCTGTCACAATCGTCGTACGGAATTCGGGTGGAATTCTGCTGCACTTGCGAGTGCATTATTTCATCCTCCTTAGTAGCACTTGTCGGATGCACGTCTGCTGCAATTCTGCATCACTCGTCTGCTGCAATCATCGTACACAATTAGGGTGCAATTCTGCTGCTCTCACGAGTGCATTATTTCACCCCTCTTAGTCGCACTTGTCGGTTGCACGTCTACTGCAATCCTGCCGCACTCGTCTGCCGCAATCGTCGTGCAGCAGAAACCAAGTCGAATTGTGAAGAAGACCGCACGTCGGCTGCTGTAATTTTTGTGAGTGCACGCACGATTGCAACAGAATTGCGACAAAATTGCGATGCTTTTGTTACCAGGGTACTACGACATTAGTAACAAAAATCATGTTTTTGCGATATTTTGAGATTATATGCATACTATTACCATTATAACTCATCAAGTAACATTCATGGACAAATAATAGTCACAAAACGGAAAATACCAAAAGAAATAATATTTTGATCATGAAATTTGAAACAAAAATAAGTGATTTAGCGATATTTTGAGGTTAGGTTGATACTATTACGGTTGGTTCTCATCCAGTAACATTCTTTGACGCAGAAATATTAATTATAATGCCAGAAAATATAAAAAATACCAACATATTTTGTCTACGTAATTTTCAAAGATGATATGGTTCTCAATATTTTGAGGTTAGGTTGACACTAGTACATTTTACGATATTGTGAGGTTATGTTGATACCATTACGATTAGTACTCACCCAGTAAAATTCTCCTCCTAAAACTGTAAGCCTACTAAATTTTTAACCACTATTCTTAGTCACATACTGAAAAAACTATATAAAAATAGCAATAAATTAAAAATTAAAAAAAAATAATGCCCTTAAAGTTTGTTTTAATTGTATTATGTAATTTGAAGATACTTTAAGTTTCTATTATTATAGTTTAGAATGCTTTGAAAGTTCTTGTTGGAACGTAAAAACCCTTTAAAATATTTATATAATGAAACATGCAGAAGAATTAATTTTATGTATATAAACTACTGCGACTATATTGTATTTATTTTGGTAAACGTATTATTACTGGAAAGGTGTATCTACTATCACGTTTGCAATATTATAAACTTAAAAAGTAAAAAATCGGTTAGTATTTCATCCATGTCCATTGGGAAAGTATTCACTCTTAAATAGAGTGAAATTCCACTCGAAGAATGAGTGAAACATTCCACTCTATTTTTAGAGTGAATAATCCACTCTAATTAGAGTGATTTATTTCACTCATTCTTCGAGTGGAATTTCACTCTGAATGATTATATATATATATACGAATTACCCATATATATACCCATATATATGGGCGATTTTCTGTGAAATCGAAGACAAAAACAATCTGTTTTCTCTAATCAATTTTAACATGTATATAGGGTTCTTATAAGTGTCTGTGAATGTTTTCAGATTTTTTGGACCAAGTAGGTTTGAGTTACAGTTGGTCAAAGACGGTAATTTTAGCATTTTTTGCATTTTGAAGCTGTTTTGAATGATTTTCAGCTCAATAGGAGTGCATTTTATGAAAAAAATTGAATCTGTAAACTTTTTATGCAAATTTTTGGAATTTTTCAAGCAAAATATTTTTAAAGTCATATGACTCTTCATTACATGGATTTAGACCATTTCGAAACTCAAAAGTTGAAAAAAGAGAGTTTGATCATTCGATCGACTACCAAAATTTCATGGAGATGCTTTTTTTTAGTATAAAAGTACCTGTATAAGTCCCAGAACGGTAATCGAGCTGTATTTCTTGCTACGAATAAAAATGATAGTCAAATTATGCTAAAATATGATTAAATTGCCTATTTTGCAACATTAATAATGGGTTCGATGATTCGGCTCAACACCAAAAAATTCATGGATATGCCTTTTTTAGTACAAAAGTACCTGCATAACTCCCAAAATGATAATCATGCTGTATTTCTTGCTAAAAATATAAATAATAGTCAAATTATGCTAAAATATGATTAAAATGCCTATTTGGCACCTATAATAATGGGTTCGACTACTTGGATCATCACTAAAATAATTATGAAGGTAGCTAATATTAGTACAAAAGAAACTGATATAGTCTTAATGCCATAATAAAGCTGCATTTCATGCTAAAAATAATTAGCTTAAAGAATTATTAAAGCGAAATAATTTTATAATATAGAGAATCGAGGCCCTTCCGCATATTTCCGTTATCGACGTTATTTTGCCATTTTTTTTTCATTTTTCTTTATTTATACGCGATTTATGCGCTATGTTCCGTTATTTTATGTTATTTTACATTATTCTACTTTTTTTACATCTAATAATCAGAATAATCTCCATATATATATATATATATATATACACACACACATAATTTTCGTAAAGTTTTAGAGTTTTAATTTTTATTTTTACATTTTTTGGGTATGAAATACATTATTTTCTTAACGTTTCAGAGTTTTTAAATTTTTCACTTGCTCATTTGACGTGGATTCGCTTATATATATACCCAAAAAACGTAAAAAAAATTTCAAATCCCTACCTTTATTGGTTCAGGATTTATGCCAAACTGAAAAACAGGATTATTTGCATTTTTCATTTTTCTCAAAATGTATATATTACTATTCTATAAAAGATAAAGTACTTTAGTCCGTGTGTTTTGGAAAGAGAGATTGATGCAGAATATGATACTGTTTTTGCATCACCAAATTTGATGATTTTGGTTGGTCCAAATTTTGGCCCAGACACCAATGAAATTTTAAGCTGAGCGCCACAAGCAATTTTGTTCTAAAAAATTTCAATGATAGTTTTAGATGTATATTTTAAGATAAAACAAGATTTAGAATGGTGCTATAACTCAGTTATGAGAAAAAATAAAAGATATTTGCTTATTTTATCAAAAAAAGATTTACGTGATAAATTCCATAAGTGCCTGAATTTGGTAAAATAAGCAAATTTCTTTTATTTTTTCTCGTAACTGAGTTATAGTATCATTCTAAATCTCGTTTTATCTTAAAATATACATCTAATACTATCATTGAAATTTTTTACAACAAAATTGCTTGTGGCGCTCAGCTTAATATTTCGTCGGTATCTGGGCAAAAACGTGGACCAATCAAAATCACCAAACTTAGTGATGCAAAAATACTATCATATTCTGCATCAAATTCTCTTGCCAAAAAACATGGACTAAAGTACTTTATCATTTATAGTTATCGAGATAAAAATACATACATTTTAAGACAAATGAAAAAATGCAAAATAATCGTGTATTTTGTTTGGGATAAATCCTGAACCAATCGAGGTAGGGATTTTAAATCCTTTTACATTACTTGGGTATAAAACTTGCTCACTTGATGTAAAAAGTAATTGAAAAGTATGTAGCAGCTTTAGAATGACATATTATATGCAAGGTGAAAATATTTATTTCTGACTCATCAAGATTCTGTTTTTCGTGATTGTATTTTATTGTGATATAAATTAATGTAGTCGGGCATTTGACTACTGAAACATTATAACATAATATAATTATAGTATAATGAGGATAAAGAGAAAAAGAATAAGTGAAAAATATTTAGGCTTTAAAGTAAACGTATGATTGCAGGAGCTGTCTAACGGATCGGAGGAGGATTTGGTCGTAGTGCCAAACGTGCCGATGCTGTCAGCGACGAGCCAATCTAAGCACGCGGCGCGTTTTCTCAGACTGGCCATGGCTTCGATCATGGACATCCTGAAGATCAAACCGTTCGTGGAGGTGTCGGTGGGACAGCTACTCTGGGGCTACGAGGACCCGCTGCTCAAATTGGCCAAGGACGTCGTACCGACGGACCAGAAGCTACCCTACGAGCAATTCGGCCTGATGTACGGCAAGAACGGTACGGGCAAGGACAACTTTACCATTTTCACCGGCGCCTCGGACATCAGCAAGTACGGGCTGCTGGACAAGTGGAACGGCAAGGCCGGGCTGGGGCACTGGACGACGCCCCACTGCGACAGTGTCATGGGGAGCGATGGTAGCATCTTCCCGCCCCACATCACCAAGCACACCTTGCTGAAGGTCTTCGACAAGGACCTCTGTAGATCTCTGCCGCTCGTTTACAAGGTGAGCCTAATAACACAATGTCAATCAATGTTTTATGTTTATCTCTTCCAAAATGGGATATTACTATACATATCTTCCATATTAGTCATTCAGATTTGTTAACTAACAATGAGTGCGTCAGAACTCCGAGTCACAGATTTGGATGAAACTCTGGAAACTGTTTTCTGATACCAAACCCGATAAAAATGTTACATATATGGCCATATATTACGCCCCATATATGATCATACTAGCTGTACCCTACGGCTTTGCTCGGATAAATATTTTAGTGAATAATTAGCCTATATTTATCTAGAAATTAAAACGAATTAAGATGTACGTGTGCAAAATGTATACCCTACTGCAAAATCTCGGGTGAGATCTCAGGTGAGTTCTCAGGTGAGATCTCACCTGAGATCTCTTGCCAAAACCTCAGGTAAATTATCGAAGCAAAAATTAGCTATGGGTTGAAATATGTAATAAATCGGCTTTTATCAAAATCTGATGCACCTTATTGGTGTTACCATCCGAATGATACATCGGAAACTAGGTTTATTAAAGTACTTTTGAGATAATTTTTAGTTTTTTAAACATTTAAAAAAATGTTATATGAGATCTCACCTGAGATCTCAGATGAGTTCTCAGGTGAGATCTCCGGTGAGGTCTCATATAACATTATTTTTTTAGTTTAAAAAACAAAAAATCAGCTCAAATATACGATAATATACCTAGTTTCCGATGTATCATCCGGATGGTAACACCAATAAAGTGCATCAGAATTTGCTAAAAGCTGATTTATTACTTATTTCAACCCACAGCTAATTTTTGCTTCACTAATGTACCTAAGGTTTTGGCATGAAATCTCAGGTCAGATCTCACCTGAGATTTTGCAGTGAGGTATGTATATTCCACTCAATTTTTCCACTTTTTTTGCTCATTTTTTCGTTACCGTATCACGTAAAAACGACTATATATATACTATGGTGTCCCTTCTTTCCCAAACTGCACGTATCGATCAGGGCGGCCCCTAGATGTCTAGTTTTCTACCTAAAACTATAAAAAAACCTTAGCCGGACCCTTAAAATTAAAGTTAAACCGTAACAACATTCACGAACTTGAAGTTTTCCCATTTGAATAACATAGGGGAATCTCTACTCTGTGAATGATTTATTATTTACTAATTCCAGCGGACTCACAACGAATTAAGAAATTATTTTATCCCATTTCTTGATGAATAGAATATACTTAAAAATATTTGTTGTTATTTAAAAACACTTTTGGACAAGTTATTACTGCTAATCCTCAAAAATCGTGCTCAAAATATGGGAATTTTTTCATTACCGGTCCTTTGCTGGACATTCTTACTTTCAGTAATTCTTCAAACGTAATTACGGAACGGATAATGATAGCTGACAATAATACGCTTAATGTGTAAGCAAACCCTATATTATTGCAATGATTAATAGGGCAAGTCTGGAGTAAACCGAAGAAAAAGTTTTTTTCACGTTTACAGAAAACTGTTTATGTTTAAAAGCAATCATCCTGAAAAATTTTATGTTATAAATAAGCAATATATATGTTATAACTTAGCAATATCTTAAATTTTACCGTTGTAAAGCCTCAAAATCTATATTAATAATTACTATATTCATTAAAGGAACTTTGTTCTTCACACGATTCTAGGTGATATAATGAACGAAATTTTTTTTTCGACGTTTATATGACTCCTTTCGACAAGTATTACAAATTAAGCGAAGCCTTTTTTTGATAAATATTTTTTTTTATTTCGGAGACCCAACCGATTTTTTAAAAAATTTGTATTAATATTTTTTAACAAATTGATTGAATTTCTGAAAAAAATAATAAAGAGTGAAGCAAAAATTTGTGAAATCCTTTATTGAATATTACTCGGTATTAAAAAATTTCTATTCTGTTTAAATATACGATAATAGAACGAAAACTTTTGTTTGTATGGCAAATATTTATTTAAGGGGCCAGGCCTGGTTTAACCCCGAAAATGGGATTTCTTCAAAACATTTTTTATTCATTCTTTTTTAAATAGGATGGATCTCCAAAAAGAAATAATCAAAAAAGTTTTAACAAATAAGTTCGACTTTTTATTTTTATTACATATCAAAAGGAATTGAACAACCATCGAAAAAGAAATTTGTTCATCATGTCACCTAGAATCGTGTGAGGAGAAAAATTCCTTCAATAAATATGGTATTGAAAATAGTGATTTATTGTGACGTGTAAGATAAAGATTTTGAGGTTTCACAACGGTAAAACTTAAGATATTACTAACAAGGAGGGACCACGGAGTCTGGGTCACCGATTTTGATGAAACTTTAGGGATCGTTTTCTGATACCTAAAAATGAAGCCCAATACTCGTGGTTTTATCCAATGGTCCTTTGTACAGTAGATACGGCGTATTTAAATAACTTTGATAATATATCTATATATATTTGATTTTTAGCAATGCCCATATAAGCAAAGCTAATGTTTTTTGGCACTGTAACAGATGGTGGGTGGGTTTCTCCTGTGCCGCCAGAGGAGGGCGCGCAGGAATCAAGGAGTCTGGATGATCGGTAAAGCCGTAGCTTTATTAGGATAATAGAGCATCTCTCGCTGTGGGTGTCGCCGAGTAACTGACGCTCGCTTATCGTCACCCGAGCCGCCACGGTTGCGTTAAGCGCATCCGTGATACGTCCGAGGCCGCTTGGGCGATGTCCACATCGTCTGCAAAAAACAATAAACCAAACTGAAACTGAATGCCGCGCCGAAGTGCGCGTGCATGTGCGTGAGCGCTCGAGACGCTGTTGGGTGCGTACTTGTGTGTGAGTCGTGAATGCCGGGTGTTGTGAGTGGAGGCCGCCGCTCTAGGCCAGGAGAATTACGACGAAATCTTTCAAATATGGCTCTAACGTGACGTAACTTAGATAACTATTGGAATCGCTCGGGAATGGTATACCTATTGAAAATATCAAGGTGCGCCAGCTTGAATAGATGTGCTATTTGCATAAACAACGAAAACCGGAATCAATTGCATATAACTCGGTAAGTATGCATTTTAGAGAAAAAATGTATACTTATAAATTTGTTCGTTATGAAATTTTCTACAAGATAGAGTTGGTCGGATATCCGTAAATTTGAAATGTTCGCTGCAAAATGCTCGAAAGTGCAAAAAAAGTAGGTAAAAAACAAGGTAATTTTAAATTATTTATTTAACAATGAAAAAATAACTCAATCACGCCATAAAATTAGACAAAAGTACTTGACTGCAATACAAAACTGGAGCCGCAAGGCCGATTAAGATCGGACTGACAGTTTTTGCATAATGCAATTGTTAAGTAACCTACCTGGAAAAACAGACCTTTTTTCAATTTTGTGCCAGGCTCAAAGTTATGAATATTTTTTTGCGCCCGCGCTTTTACACTTTCTTGGACCTTTAAACTATCATATATAATTACTATCTCATCCATTTTTCAAATAAGCCTGTGAAGCGGGATATGCGAGTGGAAAAAACCCGGAAAGTATAGGAAAAAAGTTCTCGGAATGACGCTTCTTTTAAAAAAAAATCATCCAATTCGATCAAGTAGATGTTGAGATATTAACTTCCAAAGTCGGGAAAGGTATGCGGCGTAACGGTTAATGATGTAACAATAAATTATATACCAATCGATAGATTTTTCCGAGATGTTTTCGTACTTGCTTTCAAAAATTACATTGCGCGTGTACATCACGCACAAAAATTTGCATAAACATTGTGTAGTGCGCGCTCGGAACCGAAATTCGGAGGGGTGGGGATAGGCTGCGAAACTTGAAATCGTCGCTTCAAAATCGTCGCGCTCGCTTCAGGATGATATATCTCGGCTTCTACTACATCGATTTTGACGATTTGTTTTTAATTGGGGTAGAAACATGAGAGGATTTCAATTTTCATAGTTACATTTATCAGTTTAAAAAAATAAACAATCGGTGGTCGATTTTCATAATCAAGCTTTTTAAATGTTGATAAAAATTAGTGCTAATCATAATATCCTTATTATGCATATATTGTTCATTGTAAATTAGTATTAAATTGAAGAATTAATGCGTAATAATGGTATAAATTAATTTAATTGTTATTTAATGCATATAGTACTTTGAATAACAGGAGATAAGGTATAAATAATTGTAAAATATTGACAATTTCATTAAATTTACATAATTTACAGAATTTATTTATAATACAAGTTCATTTATTACATTAATTGGCATACTTTTTTTACACGGAATTTCGTCGTCGCTGTCTTCGTTGTCGGAAACGCATTCGTTAGCTGTTAATATGTCTGTATTTACATGGAATTGTACATCATTGTCGCCATCAATATCAAGTTCGCTACTATCTTCTACATCTATATTACCGTCTAATACATTTTCTTCGCAATTTTTACAAGTTTGACCGTGGCATCCTGCGCAATAATCGGAACATTTTAATCCGTGTTTTACACAACTACAAGATTTTGTGCAGCCCTTTGTACATTTACAACTGATGTCTCGTAATATATTGTCAGGAACTACTAAATCAGTTGTATATGTTGGTTGTAATTTATTATCCCTAACACTCCAACCCCATTGCGTCGGGTTCAACGAATCACTGAGCCATTGTTGCACTTGATAATATGCTCTAAACGTATGCTGTTTTGCAGCTAATTCAGTTGGCGGAAGCATAGCTAAATTAAAAGCTTTCTTCGTAGAGCTACTTTTAAAACATAAATATCTTAGATCATTTAAATTAAAGCTTCTTCAATTAAGCTTGTATTTTTTTCTAATAATTTTATAATTTTAGCTTTTCCTTGTTTGAAAAAAGCAGATGTAGTATCACATCCAGTGAAGCGTGAATAAAAGCAATCAGATTTTTTAAATTTTCGCCGATAAGAGATGTGGAACTGTAAAGCCTTTCAGCTGTTTTTCCTCTACTTGGTTTCAAGAAATAAATTTTTTTATCTACAGGCGCTCTTTGCAATAAAATTACTAATACATCTATATCTTCAGCTACAATAATGGCTGGCTTTTCGTCGGTGGCTAGATTTATAGCGGTTTCAACAATTAGAGTATCAGCGTCTTCTTGAGCTTACTCAGTGCGATATCCAGCGGCTTGCAATTTTTCTCGTAAATATAAAATAAATCGATTTTTGTTGCGATCGTTCGATGAAAATTTCTCTTGCGATGTTGATGCGGTCATGGACAAATGAAATTGTATTTCTACATATAAATTTCTAGCCTGTCGACGTAATCGTTCTGCACCTTTAGTACTACTTTTTAAATTTTCAGGGTAACCATCAAATATGATAAAGCTATTGTCAGCGTAATATTTAGTTACATAAGTTACATAACGATCAAGTATGATTTCAAAAGTTTCTTTTTGTGACCACACAACCTTATGCAATAAAAATCCTCCATCAATTACATGATAAGAATTATCTAACGATGGCTCGTCGTACATAGGTTGAAAATGATCATACAATTTAGATTTATCAGTTTTACGCATTATACCATTGTCAAACATAGAAAGTGGATAAGGCGCCAATTCATATGCAAAACAATCTTTCAACTCGGTTTTACCCTCCATTGCTATACTAATTCTTTGAAATATTAATGCAGGGTTGATAATGACATTTTCATTTTTGAATTTAATAGAATGAATAGCTTGAAGAGGCATTACTCGATTTTTTCGTTGGAATTTAAGCGCGTTAAAATTATTTCCGACAATATTATTCATAATTTTTAACCCGATATCCAGAGCATTGTGACAATTAATATTTTCATTACCTTTAATGCCGGAGCTAAGTGAAACAATTGCATCAGAGACTACGAATGGATCATAAGAAGTGAAAAATTCTAACATTAAGTCTAACCCACGATTGTCTTCTTAAATTCGTGAAGGTCTAGCATCAACGTGTTGCTCTGAAGTAGTGAAAGCTACATTACAAAAGAATTGCATAGAATTACTGACATCGATAAGGAAAGGCATTGTCAATACCCATTTCGCAAGAACTGAATCAGTTATTCCTCGACCGTGTGTAAGCCCACCGTTGCTTTTCATTGAACGCATCAAAACTTGTTCTATAGACATATCAGACCAAATGCCGCTCCAAAATTTATCTGATCTTCTAATAGTGAAAAAGCCCTTTGTTGTAAAATTTTCATATTCTAGTGGATCCATTTTTTTTCGACTTCATACATGTCTTGCAAATACAGTTGACAAGATTTCGCGTATAGATAATGTCCACTGGCATGGAAAAATGGCAACATTTTTCGAACGCTTTCTAGGTGTAACTTCCAATTCCCATTCTTTCAGCCTGAATAAACTGTTTCATCACTGTTACCATGTCATAGTATTGCAGCCATAATTTCGCAGTTGGGCCACGCTGTTTCAATTCTTCAACATGTCTTAAAAATTTATTATAAATATTCACAAAATTTTCTTCGTCAATGCTTGTTAAAGTACTATCTTCTAAAGTCAATTTATCATCTATAAGTGCGTTTTCATCATTCGTTAAATCAAAAGAAGATAACATTATTTTTCCTAAAGCCAAGTGTGCCAAAATATAGCCTCTAACAGCTCTTGAATAAGCATGACCGTTTAAAATTTTGTCAACAGAATTTTTGCAAATTTGTACAAAAAGGCTCTTTAAGACCGCTTCATCCATAATAAATCCAATAGTTCCCATAAACGACATTAAAAGATGAAATCCACCTAATCTAACAATTACTGAAGATAACTCATCCTTACAACATTCTATTATTTCTCGAGCTTTGTAATACAATGGTTGATCAAAAGTGACAAAGCAATGCTTTTGGTCTATTTCACTACTTTTTAAGCGAGCCTGATTCAAAACAGTATAAATAGTATCATAATTACTCGGCTGAGCATTGACAAACGGTAAAAAAAGTATTCTGCTTTTTGCATAACTTAAGTGGTTGGTTATAGATTCCATGTAGCCGTTCCACCCCAGAAAATCTGTCGAATATCTATGCTTGCCGTAGAGTCATAGAAAATCAGTTTTAGATAATTTGATGTCAAGTGATACGGGGCGTATTTTATCTAAATCTTAAACAATGATATATTCCATTCCAGAACGACTAGGTTTGTGAAATATTTCTAAATCAATTTTACCGAATCTTCTGATTTCTTGAGAAGGTGTTCGTAAGGATAATCTATTAATGAACTTGTTTGATGTCACTGAATTATGCGGAGTCCCGATTTGAATGCCGCCCATTGCGTGAAAAGTGTTGCGCCCATCAATAGTATTGACATTGAGGTCTGCATTATCAAAAACAAATTGGGTATACGCATTATTATAAGCATTTTGTTGCGGATGAGCTAATAAAGAACTTTAAAAAAGTTGAGTTTCGTCGTAAGAGCAACAAAATCCTAAAGAATTTAAAATTCGTATAAGATCTTTGGATCCATATTTTTTGTTAAGCATGCTGCCTAAAGCAACCTGAAGATAAGATACAAAAGATCTCGGACGAGTAGCTGCTATTATGCAGTGAGCAACAGAAGTTATTTTAGTTTCATAATTTGAATCGGAAAATTTGTTCTTGAGGATTATTTCATTCAATAATACTTTTAACGTTTCTGGTATATCGGAGTCCACATTTTCGAGAAAGCAGTCTGGTGCAGGATACTGATTGGTGTCGTAAACTTTTGAGCGAATATCTTCTAAAATTATTTTTGCAGCTGTTTTAAATACTCTAAGACGCTCTAATTTTTCGTCACGGTTTTTGTTGTTATACCAATTTTCAGTTAAAATTTTACCACACATGTTAGTGAATGATAAAATAGGCCCTTCTTTAGAAGAATGTATAATAACGTCATCGCCAAATGTTTTAGTTATTTTTTTTTCAAATATCTCATATCGGGCCACGTATCCCCGTCGAAATTGGTAAGTATAGCTTTTAAACTAAATTGGCATTCCATTTTATTGGAAAGAATGTACTCACAAATAAATCTGGCAGCTTTAGAAGTGTCTGTATCTAGGATGACTCTCTTCTTGTTACAAACAAATTTTTGTTGCACGTGTCATGATATCTTGCGCCGACAGCCGTTAAATTTCTGATACTACTTATTCTGTTAATAACATCGATGCAGATTCTGTTCGTAGATTTTTTTAAATTTTCTATAAGAGTGTCTCTAGTGGAATTTGTATGAACTAATCGAACGATTTTTCACCTACTTGCAGGGTACTTTTTTAGTTTTTCAATAAAATTATCGGACGCATCTTCTCCGCATATAAAACATAGACTTGCAAAATTGAAACTTTCCGTTGAACGCGTGTCGTGCATACTTTCATTCAAATTTTGTAATCTACATAGATAAGCTACAATTTTTGTCTCATTAGTATAAGTTTTTGCACAATTCTCGTGTATAGTTATCGAATTAAACTTTCTTAATGTCAAATATTTCTTATCCTGTCTTCTGAAACTTGATTGTATGTAATTCTTCATGCCTTCTTTTGGAATCGTGCGTAATTTTTCATTCAAAACGTCGTCGCAGATAATGCAAGTTTCGGCCTCTTGCTCCATTGTTAAAATCTAAATATTAAAGTAAAGTTTGCTAAGTAAATATATGAGTGTGTATATAACGTAACTTAAATTGTGTACTTACAGTTTTCAAAATTTCCGGTTGAAAAATTCACACTGAATACAATCTTGGATACTTTTCGGATTCAAAACTCGACACAGAACTCGATGTTGCACTATTGAGCACACTTTCGAAACTGACTACCTTCTCCTGCGAATCTTCGCCTGTTCGGGCGTCCTCATGTTGCTACCTGCGGTCCTTTTCAGAATAATCCCTAACGGTTCCTGCTGTCTATGTATACAAAGAGACTCGACAGCGGCGGGTGAATAGTGGGGAGACCGAAATTTTCAATATGGGCTGCGTGATGTTCTAGAAAGTGACCAGGTGTTGATCGGCAGACAGATGGTGTAGTCTCAGTACACAAGCACACACAGATATCTACTCTGATTTGAAAAATATGTTTGTTTCTAGTTGTAATAATAATTTCTCGGTAACTGTTTAGCTGTCGCTTCGATGGATATTGCTTGCAAACTAATTTACGTATGGATGTATACGATATATAAGGTCTGTGTACCACTGTTAGTTCGTGTCAGGGTAAGGCTAATTCGGGAGGGGAGAGGGGGAAGCTTAATGATGGTCCGTCTAGACACCTGGAGACACCGTGTAATTTACTTTAAGCTTGCGTCTTAGTGCATCGTTAATAGCTAAGATAATAAATTAAAGGATAAGGTCATTTGAAAGCAATTATAATTTACAATGCAGAAGACAGACAGACACTCGTACAGATTATCCGACGCCAGTGGGTATTAGCGCAGACAGTCGAATTGATCGGAAACTTTCCCAGGATATATGAATGTCTTTTCAATTCTTTACAGGGGCTGTGCGAATAATTATTAAAAATTAGTATACTTCATATATAAGCAAAATTAAACTGTTGCCTTGCAACATTAAGTAACAAAACAAAGTCATAAATGAACCCAAAGTATATATGTTTATGGCTTCTACGAATAGTAGCAACAATAAAATAGTTTTGGCCTGAAATATTTCAATTTAATACTAATTTACAATGAACAATATATGCACAATAAGGATATTATGATTAGCACTAATTTTTACCAACATTTAAAAATGCTTGATTATGAAAATCGACCACCGATTGTTTATTTTTTAAAATTGATAAATGTAACTATAAAAATTGAAATCCTCTCATTTTTCTACCCCAATTAAAAAAAATCGTCAAAATCGGTGCAGTAGAAGCCGAGATATATCATCCTGAAACGAGCGCGCCGATTTTGAAGCGACGATTTCAAGTTTCGCACTCTATCCCCACCCCTCCGAATTTCGGCTCCGAGCGCGCACTACACAATGCTTATACAAATTTTTGTGCATGATGCACACGTGCAGTGTAATTTTCGAAAGCAAATACGAAAACATCTCGAAAAAACCTATCGATTGGTATGTAATTTATTGTTACATCATTAACCGTTACGCCGCATACCTTTCCCGACTTTGGAAGTTAATATCTCAACATGTACTTGATCGAATACTTTCCAGGTTTTTTCCACTCGCATATCCCGCTTCACAGGCTTATTTGTTTAAAAGCCAAAATTTTCAAACTTTTTAAAGCCGCTCAAAAAGTTATTAAAAATTGAAAAATGGTTGAGATAGTAATTGTATATGATAGTTTAAGGGTCCAAGAAGGTGTAAAAGCGCGGGCGCAAAAAAATATTCATAACTTTGAGCCTGGCACAAAATTAAAAAAACGGTCTTTTTTTCCAGGTAGGTTACTTAACAATTGCATTATGCAAAAACTGTCAGTCCGATCTTAATCGGCCTTGCGGTCCTCGTTTTGTATTGCAGTCAAGTACTTTTCTCTAAATTAATGGCGTGATTGGGTTATTTTTTCATTATTAAATAAATAATTTAAAATTACCTTGTTTTTACCTACTTTTTTTGCACTTTCGAGCATTTTGCAGCGAACATTTTAAATCTACAGATATCGGACCAACCCTATCTTGTAGAAAATTTCATAACGAACAAATTTATAAGTATACATTTTTTTCTCTAAAATGCATACTTACTGTTCTATGCTTGTTTATCTGATTGCCTGGCCAATTCGCCGGACCTTTCGAGTTTGTTAATATAGACGGTATTAGACACATCGGCGTTTCGTACCGTGACATTGTTTGTCTTGCGGTTTATCTTTATTATATCTAGGTCGCCATTTTCCGAATTTTCCGCCGGATCTCCCAATCTATGTGTCGCGCGTGACCATTTGCCTTGAATTAGCAGGCTCCGCAACGCGAGATCGAACTTATTTAGGCGCTTTAAAAGTTTTTATATTAAGCGGTCTTCTCGCGCGATATTTTCGGAGTCGCATGGAGCTCGGTTCACTGCTCCTCTCCCAGGTTGTGCGGCCGGATCCGTCGCGTTGGATAATGAGTCGCATAGGCTGGGGGAGATTTTTAAATTGTTCGCTCGAATAAAATATTAAGTTTTAAAAATTTCCGAAGTTGTCGCTAGAATAAAAAGTCGACTTACAAAATTGCCGCGAAGAATATGATGTGGCTGCGCATCGTCGGTGTTGCTGGTGATGGCGTGTGAAGACGGCTGCTACCTGCTGCTGCGACTGCTCTGGGGTTTAGATTAGATTAGATTAGATGTTTATTTTGTGCAGGACAAAAACAATAAACTACATTCAATAATAATACATATTTACAGAGATCATTAGTATAGTCAATCATATCACAGCTCGACATTGCTCGTCATTAACTTACATATATTGCACAATATTATATCTGTCGTACATCAATCACGTCATTACACTTATCATATATTCTTATCATTACGAATAATACATTTTTTTTTTGAGACTAGCAAACTTTAATTTCTATTATAGTCAACATTCGTATGATTAGCGTCATTCTACATTAGATATACATGGTCCATGTCCCCGGACTTACATAGCAAATAGTCGCGAATTGTCGCTTTAAATCTGCGTAGTGAGAGCAAGTGCTTAATACGTCGAGGGATCGTATTCCATAGGCGCGCACCTTGAGATTGAAAAGATTTCAACCCTGTATCGGTACGCGACGATGGAATCGAGAGCATCATCTAGAATCAGTCCTACTAGAGATACGAGCCTGGTTTTTTTGAAAAAGGGCCGCAAGATACGTGGGTTGACCCATGTTAATAACTTTGTATAGTTGTACCGCCGCAAAATACGCCCTTCTTCCCTCAAGATCAAGCCAGCCAAGTTTACTCCTGTAGGGACTGATATGCTCATACCTTCTAACACCACATATGTACCTCACACATGAATTCTACAATCTTTGCAGTCTCATCCGGAGCTCACCTGACACATCAAGATACACTAAAGAGCAATAATCTAAATGAGACAGGACAAGAGCACTTGCAAGCCGTTTGCGTAACGCCTCGGTGGTACTGGATTGAAACGATTTAAGCCCATGTAGGGCCTTATTAACCTTTCGGCTAACTGCATCCACTTGCGGTCTCCATGTTAACTTCGAATCCATGACTACACCGAGGTTAGTAACTGTGTCAAGAAAGGGAACAAAGACGTTACCCTGAATCTCTATGCCAGGCAAATCCATACTCTGTACTTTTTTAATGTTAGATTCTGACCCAAAAATAATTGCCTTCGTTTTCTCGACTGGAAGTGCTTTAGCAATAATACTTTGGGGAATTCCATCTTCACCCTTTGCTTGAGAAGAAAAATGCGCGACAGCTAGGACCACATCCGAATAAGTTATCTTACTAAAAGTAAAACCTTCATCACTAGCTGACGACATTATATCATTTAAATCGTACTCGCGCTCACTATCAGAAATGGATGGTCCAAGACTCCTAAGCTCTCTCCAGATGTCCTTCCCGCTTTCAAGGGCCTCAAAAATCTTGCTTTGAATGAAATTATCTCGTGCTTTCATCGTCCGATCCTGCGCTAGAGTCACCAGAGACTGACATTCCTGCCAAATTTCTTGATTCCTCGTGCGGAGAAATCGACGGCGCAAGGCATCACGTTCCATCAGCATCGCCGGGTAACTGGCGCTCGCTCGTCGTCGCGGCGCGAAGTGCAAGCTTGCACTTCTGTACCTGGGAAACTTGGCAAACCGGCGTTTTTTGCTGATCGTGCGTCTAGCGCACGGCCAGTGTACGGTTACCCGAGCCGCCACGGTTGTGATAAGCACATCCGTGACAGCACTATCTCAGATTTAAAGACCCATCGGATAAAACTACGGGTACTGTGCTTTATTTTTAGGTTCCAAAAGTCGATCCCCAAAGTTTCATTAAAATCCAAGACCCGGACTCCATGGCCTCCCCTTATAAGTTATTATAGCATACAAATTTTCAGAATGATTACTTTAAACATAAAAAGTTTCCTGGACTCGTAAATAGTTTTTCTTTTATTTATTCAAGGTCTGCCCCCTACAGGGTTTGCTTAACTATAACTGGCATCAAGACCTTTAATTTTAGATGTCAAAGAGCTCTCAGAACCGATAGTAATCAATGTTATGTCCAGTTGAAATTTTAGAAAAAAAGCACGTGGTGATATGTTATTCAAATGGGAAAACTTCACATGAATGTTGGCACGGTTTAACATGCTAATTACATTTACATATTTTATGAATTAACAGTTTAATTCAATGCTGGGAGGGGTATTTGCCCGCAGAGTAGTTGTTTCTGTTGTTCTAATAAATATAGTAGATTTTTTGTTAAAGAGTGTATGAGACACTCTAAAAATCTCGTCTACAATTTGCTGTTAGAAGCAATCATCGAAATTTAATTATAAGGTTCCGGCAAAGTTTTAGTCGTAGTTTTAGGTAGAAAATTATACATCTAGGGAGCGTCCCGATCAATACGTGCAGTTTGGGAAATAAGGAATCCCCTAATATATATAAAATAAAATTCAGAACACTCTACTAGGTCGCATAGGGGACCTAAGAGGTTATCATTTTTTAGAACTTATTTTGATGAGTACTTTCATATAAAAAATCGGCGGTAAATTTCAAAGACCTCCTGCGCATAATATTCAAAACAGTATAAGAATGACCCACATATATATATATATATATATATATATATATATATATATATATATATATATATATATATATATATATATATTTTTGTAAATATATATATATATATATATATATATATAATTTTTGTAAATTCAGATATGCTATAGTACCTAAATTATCCTTAAAATTCAGTCAGACGGATATTTTAAAAGAAAATTCCCTTTTTTTGTGGACGAAGATTCCGATTGCCATGGCAAGTATATAAAATCAATATGTCATATTTTAAACAAGCTTTCTTAGTTTCCTCAAGTTAATAACTATTCTTTGGAGAGTGGACTGCTCGAATTTAAAATAATATATTTAAGATATTAAAAAACCATTATGCTAAAATTTATGTCAACTAATATTTAAGTAGGTAACTAGGTTTTTTCTCTAAAATTCGAAAACCATGTAAAATAACAATGCTTTTTTATTCGGAAAAAAATCGGTGAACAGAAGTAACTTTTATGATAAGTTTGAATTACTTTTCAAGTAACGATAACTTTAACTAGTTACTTTTAAAGCAGTAACTTACCCAACACTGCCTCATATGAAAACCAATTTCTTTAACTTTTATTCATCATTTGTTTCTTACCACATTATTCAAAAACTACTGTAACTATACATATACGTATAATATTGTACATCTACATATTCCTATATATTATACATATACATACACTTATATATTATACTATATATAAATATATGTATCGGTCATTCTTATACTTAAAAAAAAAACGTGCGTGGGGGCCTTCGAAATTTACCGCCAATTTTATATATGAAAGTAGGCTCATCAAAATAAGTTCTAAAAACAAATTAACCTCTAAGGTCCCCTATGCGAATTAATAGAATGTTCTGAATTTTCAAAAGCGTACCAAAAAAAGATTTTTTCATCTTTTTACGAAGGATAAGAAAAAAAATATTAGACCACCTTGGTACTTCAATGGGTCACCCCTACGGAGCTGTATAAAAACCTAAAATTTTCCGTTTGTTAGGTTATATTCGATTGTTTACCATTTTACGAAATCAATACGGATTTAGGTGTACCACGTCTCAAATTCTACGTCTTTAAAAGGCATATAATTCCTTTTTTGGTATGTTCAAAACGATTCCTTATAGCTACAGATTACCCTGTAACTTTTTTCTCTGAGTCACTTTTGAGCTCTATCTTTCAGGAAACATAGTTCAAATATCCTAGAAAACAATGCTTTTAGTTTGAAGTCGTAGACAACTTGTGGTCCCCCATTTGGTCACCTAAATCTTTTCGAAATTTTGAATCGAGCGCAACTTTTTATCGAAATATCCTCAAAGATGTTCCGATCACTTAAGTTCAATACAGAATACTAAACCAAAAGCATTGTTTTCTAAGATGTTTGAACTATACTTCTTGAAAGTTAGAGCTCAAAAGGGGCTCAGAGAAAAAATTAAAGTTACAGGGGTATAATAAAGGGATACCAACTTATAATGGTTTACAAAAACTACCTATTTCCAGAGGCTGTATCTGTAGCTAAAAGAAACCGTTTTGAATGTACCAGAAAAGCAATTAAAGGTATTTTAAAGACGAAAAATTGAGATGTGGTAGACCTAAATCCGTATCGATTTCGAAAAATAGCAAGCAATCGAATATAACCTATAAACATGAAATTGTAGATTTTTATTCATCTCCGTGGGGATGACTCATTGAGCTGCCAAGGGGGTCTAATATTTTTTTCTTATAGTTCGTAAAAAGATGAACAAATTTATTTTTGGTACTATCAAATTGATATTAATGGGAGCTCCCTCGAATTTTTAGAAAATAGCCGTCTTTTGGCTACTTTTGATAATTTAGCACACTCTACTAGGTCACACAGGAGACCTTAGGAGTTAAATATTTTTACAGCTTATTTTAATGAGTATTTTCATATAAAAATTTCGAAGACCTCCTACGGACGCTTTTATAAAAATAGTATAAGAATGACCCATATATATATATATATATATATATATATATATATATATATATATATATATATATATATATATATATATATATATATACACATATATTCTTATACTATTTTTATAAAAGCGTGCGTAGGAGATCTTCGAAATTTTTATATAAAATAATACTCATTAAAATAAGCTCTAAAAAATATTTAACCCCTAAGGTCTCCTGTATATGCATATATATATAGGCATAGTGCGTTTCTTACACATAAGAATTGTACACGTAATTATTGTGCACAATTTAGCATTGGTCAAATATATCTATATATAATTTGACCAATGCTAAATTGTGTACAATAATTACGTGTATAATTCTTATGTTGTGTATGTTTATATATATATAAAAGTAATATATAAATAAATATATACATATATATATAGGCATAGCGCGTTTCTTACACATATATATGTATATATATATATATATATATATATATATATATATATATATATGGGTCATTCTTATACTATTTTTACAGGAGACCTTAGGGGTTATATATTTTTTTAGAGCTTATTTTAATGAGTATTTTAATGAGTATCTATAAATAATATATAAATAATAACATTTATATATAATATAAATAAATATATATATATATATATATATATATATATATATATATATATATATGTATATATATGTATATATTTATTTATATTATATATAAATGTTATTATTTATACATTATTAATATATTTATATATGCATATGTATATTATATAGGTATATGTAGATGTAGTTTTTGAGTAATGTGGTAACAAACAAATCATGAATAAAAGTTAAATAAATTGGTTTTCATATGAAGCTGTGTTGTGTAAGTTATTGCTTTAAACGTAACTAGTTAAAGTTATCGTTACGGCATGAAAAAAATAACTAACAAACTTATCGTAAAATTTACTTCTGTTCACCGATTTCTTTCCGTATAAAAAAACCTAGCTACCTACTTAAATATTAGTTGATATAAATTTTAGCATAATAGTTTTTTAATATCTTAAATATATTATTTTAAATTCGAGCAGTCCATTCTCTAAAGAATAGTTATTAACTTGAGGAAACTAAGAAAGATTGTTTAAAATATGACAAATTGATTTTAAGGATAATTTTGATACTATAGCATATCTGAATTTACAAAAATTTTTTTAAAAATACTGTGTAACATCTTGATTAGTAAATTCTTTAGATGCTAAATATAATAAACATATTTTATAATAAAACAGTAATAAGCGATGGTTGGCGCTAAGAGAGTTAATTTTTTACTGCGGTTAAAATAGCTTATAATGATTAATTTCTGTAATAGAGAAACTGGCACTTATTACTCTATTTTTACAGTAAAAAGATTGGAAACCCTTGCCATCAATGATACACATGGCCATATATATCAGTTTCTCAGAATGACAAAGGTATTGACGAGAGCTTTCGACTCTATAACCTGTTTTCGGTTTGCTTATACATATAATATTACCATTGAATATTTACACAATAAAAAGGATTACTTATTTTTCTTGCATCTTAACTTAAGGTGGGGTTATAGCAAAATTGAGAACGTTTTTAATAATCAATCTTTTTTCCCCAATCTTTGTACACATATTTGGCATGAAGAAACAACATTTTGAATATTTGTTGAGATATATTTACTGAACATTTTAAGCATTACTACAGATAATACATTAATTATTAATAAAATTGCACAAATTTGCTCAAGTCTTCTGCGCACTAGATTTCCAAGCGGGCCAACAAACAAATTTGTATGTTTTCTTTAAAGCGAAGTGAATACTGTAACAATCTCAGAATTCTTTTTTATACCCGAATACTGGTTTTCACACAAACTTTCACATTTATATATTAGTAAAGATATGATCATATATGGACATATATGACTTATTATCCGGGAAAAAATCTTTCGTATATAGACATACATGGTCATATATGGCGATAAGTATATAGAAAACATACATGGGCATGTATGGTGATATATAATGATATATATTATGATGTATTATGACTATTATGATATTACCTAAATTGATATTGATAGCTATACATCAATTATAGCCATATATGGGCATATATAGCCATATAAGATCATATATGAACATATATAGCCATATATATAGCCATATATGTTTATATATGAGTAGGTGAGCTATGAGAGTTCTGATGCACTTGGGTTTGTGTCCGGTCTGTTCATTCAGCAACACAGGAATCTTCATTACCGACTAAACCAGGTATCTACCTTATCAGCGGTCGGTAACTTGTAGATAGACCGGCAACCCAACTTTATCTGTATATGATAATCCAGGAACTTACATTACCAACCGATGTTAACCCAAGTATCTGCATTATGGGTAACTCTAAGCGAGATATTCAAATGTTTAAATTAGCAACACCGGTGTGGCGAACCCCATTGGGTAATCCACTTATCTGTATTAACAGTAACTCTGTGCGAGACATGCAAATGTTTCAATTTTAATTTCTAATTATAAGAGATATAAAAATAGCAGGAAATTTTAATTACCTAATCAATATATTGGAATATCGAATCCTTACCTCAAAAAAAATTTGTTATATCTATATATAGAGGAGTCAAAATATAACCCTCATATATGGGGGTCGAAATTTATTCATTTCACCCGAAACCCTTTTCTTTTGATTAGTTACGAGCAAAAAACAAATTTCTGACATAAAAATCGAAAATTTTGGTAATTTACTTTGACAGTCGATAGTGGATTTCAAGACGAATCGATAACAGCTGTCTCCTCCCTCAAATATACTATACTGCTCGAAATATATGAGAAAGACGAAACCTAACCTCAAAATGAAAAATTTCGTTTATATATATGTGCATAGGAGTCAAAATATAACCCACATACAAGAGGGTCGAAATTTCATTAATTTCACCCTTTCGTTTGTCGAGTTGCGAGCAAAAACGAATTCCTAACCTCCAAATTGAAAATTTTGGTATTCAAATTTGTCAGTCGATAGAGGATTTGGAGACGAATCGATAACAGCTATTTCCTCCCTCAAATGTACTATACCGCTCAAAATTTATGGGAAACACGAAGCCTAACCTCAAAACAAACATTTTTTCATATGCCTATCTGTAGAGGAGCCAAAGTGCAACCCCCATAGTAGGGGTTCGTAATTTCATCCATTTCACATGAAACACTTCTTTTGACGAGTTACAAGGAAAAACGAATTCCTAACCTCAAAATCGGCAATTTTGATATACGACAGTTTGAATTTCGAGCCTTTCAATTTCTATACAGCTAGATAGTTCTACATACCACCGCTAAATGACTTGATGCGATGAATATCCAGAGTAGAAATAGGTAAGGAAATATACAAAGCCTGCGCTAGCACGCTTCATGCATCGGCCTCTAGGTGGTAGCGAGCGGTGTTTTGCAAACTCACAAGAGAAACAGGTGAGTGATGGAGATGAGGAACCGACCGATATGGAGAATCGATCGAGCTCCTCGCATAAAAAGTCGATTACTTGAACTATCAAACATAACAGTAAGCGGGAAATTCAAATTTTATAACTAACATTAATATTGTCTTAATAAGGGTTATTCTATCACCAGGCGGCGCTAGTGTAACATAGCGGTACAAAAGCATTGCCACTATATATAGGTAACTCTCTGTAAAATCGAAAAAAAAAAATTTTTTTCTCTAACCAATTTTAGCATGTATATTGAGTTCTTATAAGTGTCTGTGAATTTTTTCACATTCTTTTGACCAAGTATGTTCCAGTTACAGTGGGTCAACGACGGTAATTTAGCAATTTTTGCATTTTGAAGTTGATTCGAATAATTTTTATCTCAATAGGAGTGCATTTTACGCAAAAATTAAATCGGTACTTTTTTATGCAAATTTTCTGAATTTCAAAAGAAAATATTTTTAAGGTCATATGACTTTTCATTGCATGGATGTAATCCATTTCAAAACTCAAAAGTTGAAAAGAAAGAGATTTTGATCAATCGGTTAACTACCAAAAAATTCATGGAGCTTACTTTCTTTAGTACAAAAGTACCGGTACAAGTCCCAGAACGGCAATCAAGCTGTATTTCTTGCTAAAATTAAAAATAACAGTCAAATTATGCTAAAACATGATTAAAATGCCTATTTAGCACCATTAAAAATGGGTTCGATCATTCGGCTTAACACCAAAAAATTCATGGAGATGCCTTTTTTAGTACAAAAGTACCTGCATAACTCCCAGAATTATAATCAAGCTGTATTTCTTGCTAAAAATAGAGATAATGGTCAAATTATGCTAAAGAATTATTAAAGTGTACGCTTCAATTCTTTCTTTTGTTCTAAAAAAGGCATCTCCATGAATTTTTTGGTGTTGAGCCGAATGATCGAACCCATTATTAACGATGCTAAATATATTTTTGCAATAAATACAGCTCGATTACCGTTTTGGGACTTGTACAGGTATTTTTCTATTAAAAAAGGCATCTGAATGAATTTTTTGGTAGTCAACCGAGTGATCGAACTCTCTTTTTTGCAACTTTTGAGTTTTGAAATGAACTAAATCAATGTAATGAAGAGACATATGACCTTAAAAATATTTTCTTTTGAAATTCAGAAAATTTGCATAAAAAAGTACACATTTAATTTTTGCGTAAAATACCCTCGTATTCAGGTAAAAATCATTCAAAATAGCTCAGATAAAATTCACAGACACTTACACAGACATGTATATAAGAACGCTATATACATGTTAAAATTGGTTAGAGAAAAAAAAATTTTCTCTTCGATTTCGCAGACCTGCCTATATATATATACTAGGGGGGGTACCCACCTGCTCGCTCCATTCGCCAACCCCGAAAGCATCATGAAATTTTTTGTTTTTATGAAGGTTTTCTATTTTTCCACACCACCCGAGAGGTAAAAAGATTGGCGCGTTTTTTTGTTTTGTTAATTAAGCTTTTTTATATATTCAAATTTATGTTTTATTTAATTCATTTATAAATAAATATATGTAACTCATACTTACATTTATTTATATTTAGTTTTAAGTATTGTATTTTTTAACATATATATTTATTTTAATTTTGTTTTTTATTTTAATGTAATATTGTAAAGCTCTTTTTAATTCGTAATAATCTATATACGTAAATTTAATATTAATGAATATAATTAAAAAAAATAATTCTTTTGAATGTAATAAGAATTTACATTACTTTAATTTTTGTTTTAAATTAACAATATATCTTGTTATATTATATTATGAAAAACTTAAAAATTTCACTCATATAAATCTAAATTAATTTGCATGTATTTTATTTATGTGTTATACTTTTTACATATTTTTTAGATTTACCACGGTACCGACTGAACCATCATGGGCTCCAGATATGTACGATAACCATATACCATAAAAGTATTACTCTGTGACATAAAAATGTTGCTCTATGACATTAAAGTCCTAATTTATAACATAAAAATTGTTACTCTATCACATAAGAATGTTAATCTATGTCAAAAAAATGTTAGATATTGACATTGAAATGTCACTCAATGTCATAAAAGTATTACTATATAATACTAAAATATTACTCTATGACATAGAAGTGCTACTCGATAACATTAAAATGTTACTATGAGACATAAAAATGTTACTCGGTATCAAAAATGGTACTCTATGACAAAACAAAATGTTACTCTACGACATAAAAATATGTTACTCTACGACATAACAGTGTTACTCTATGACATAAAAATGTTGCTATATGACATTAAAGTGTTACGCTATAACATAAAAATATCACTGTATGACATAAAAATATTACTCTAAAGATAAAAATATTACCCTATGTTATAAAATGTTACTCTATAACAAAAATGTTACTCTATGACATAATAATGTTACTCTATAACATAAAAATGTTACTCTATAACATATACAATTTACCCTATGACATAAAAATGTTAGTTATTGACATAAAAATGTTATTCTATGTCATAAAAGTGTTATCATTACATTAAAGTATTACACTATAACATAGAAATATTACTCTGACATGAAAGTGTTATTTATAACATATAAATGTTACTCTATAGAATAAAAATGGTACTCTATAACATAAAATTGTTATTGTATGACTTAAAATTGTTACACTATTATGTTTACATTTTTATGTTGTAGAGTAACATTTGTATGTGATAGAGTGACATTTTCATGTTATAGAGTAACATTTTTATGTGATAGAGTTACATTTTTCTGTTATAGAGGAACATTTTTAAGTTATAGAGTAACATTTTTATGTTATAGATTAACATTTTTATGTCTTAGAGTAACATTGTTATGTCATAGAGTAACATTCTTATGTCATAGAGTAATATTTTTATGTTATAGAGTAACAGTTTCATGTTAAAAAGTAACACTTTTATTTTATTGTTATATTAATTATTTAATGGTGTAGTCTGGAGGTTTTGCACTTTTACAAGGATATTTCAGGAAATTTTTTTTACAACAAATTAAAATCCAACATTTCAAATTTTTTATGTGTTATTATTGACAGCTTTAACTTAAGAAAAAATAAATTTTAAGTTCATTTTACAATATTCAGCTAAGCTTATTACGGCCAAAATGTCCACCTCAAAAAAAAGGTATGTGACTGGCCCAGGCGCACACTGGGCCCTATAGACATTTGTTGTTTCAAAATTCTCTACAGACCATGGTTTTTGACCAATCACAATAATTTTTTTTTTAAATTGAAGTTTATTGAAATTCTAAATGACCCATAAGGCCAGATTTTTGAAAAAATGTTATAATAATTAATTAAAAATCTAAGTTAAACAATAAACCCATAAACCTTAAGGCATTAATGGCCATAAGCAAATGGGCGACTACTGAAGGATGCTATATATATTTGTAAGTGGTTTTTGGGGTCGCTGATTATGAATCTGGCATTAGTTTTGCAAAATTGATTTGTTTAAACAATTTGTTTAAACAATTTATTGCAAAATTATCTTTTTATTCAAAACGACTTTAGTTTTGAATTTTACGGGCATAATTACTATAACCAATCATGTTCAAAGCATAAACAATTTTTTTTGGAAATTCACTACTCCAAGGTGGGCAATTTGCAATTATAGAAAATTAAAAAAAAAGTGTCTATAGACATTTGTTGTTTCAAAATTCTCTACAGACCATGGTTTTCAACCAATCACAATATTTTTTTTTTAAATTGATGTTTATTAAATTTTTAAAAGATCCATAAAGCCAGATTTTTTAAAAAATGTTATAATAATTAATTAAAAATCTAAGTTAAACAATAAACCCATAAACTTAAGGCATTAATGGCCATAAGCAAATGGGCGACTACTGAAGGAAGCTATATATATATATATATAGCTTCCTTCAGTAGTCGCCCATTTGCTTATGGCCATTAATGCCTTAAGTTTATGGGTTTATTGTTTAACTTAGATTTTTAATTAATTATTATAACATTTTTTAAAAAATCTGGCTTTATGGATCTTTATAGCCAGATATATATATATATATATATATATATATATATATATATATATATATATATATATATATATATATATATATATATATATATATATAATCTGGCCTTATGGATCTTTTAGAATTTTAATAAACTTCAATTTAAAAAAAAATATTGTGATTGGTTGAAAACCATGGTCTGTAGAGAATTTTGAAACAACAAATGTCTATAGACACTTTTTTTTTAATTTTCTATAATTGCAAATTGCCCACCTTGGAGTAGTGAATTTCCAAAAAAAATTGTTTATGCTTTGAACATGATTGGTTATAGTAATTATGCCCGTAAAATTCAAAACTAAAGTCGTTTTGAATAAAAATATAATTTTGCAATAAATTGTTTAAACAAATCAATTTTGCAAAACTAATGCCAGATTCATAATCAGCGACCCCAAAAACCACTTACAAATATATATAGCTTCCTTCAGTAGTCGCCCATTTGATTATGGCCATTAATGCCTTAAGGTTTATTGGTTTATTGTTTAACTTAGATTTTTAATTAATTATTATAACATTTTTTCAAATATCTGGCCTTATGGGTCTTTTAGAATTTTAATAAACTTCAATTTAAAAAAAAATTATTGTGATTGGACGAAAACCATGGTCTGTAGAGAATTTTGAAACAACAAATGTCTATAGACACTTTTTTTTTAATTTTCTATAATTGCAAATTGCCCACCTTGGAGTAGTGAATTTCCAAAAAAAATTGTTTATGCTTTGAACATGATTGGTTATAGTAATTATGCCCGTAAAATTCAAAACTAAAGTCGTTTTGAATAAAAATATAATTTTGCAATAAATTGTTTAAACAAATCAATTTTGCAAAACTAATGCCAGATTCATAATCAGCGACCCCAAAAACCACTTACAAATATATATAGCTTCCTTCAGTAGTCGCCCATTTGATTATGGCCATTAATGCCTTAAGGTTTATTGGTTTATTGTTTAACTTAGATTTTTAATTAATTATTATAACATTTTTTCAAATATCTGGCCTTATGGATCTTTTAGAATTTTAATAAACTTCAATTTAAAAAAAAATTATTGTGATTGGACGAAAACCATGGTCTGTAGAGAATTTTGAAACAACAAATGTCTATAGGGTCCAGTGTGAGGCGGTAGAGTCAGTCCAGGTAGTTTGAAACAAAAAATTCGAATAGATTATTGTTCTGTAAGCTTGTCGTTATCGCAGGTAGCAGATTTAGACAGTTTTATTAAAAAGAAATAAAATGGCGGACTTGTGAAAAAAAATTAAAAATCGCGCTTTTTCTCTTCGAAAATTAGGGTAAAAAGTAGGAAATTTTTATTGGAAATAAACAATTCTGCTACCTGCGAGAGCCATTGATGTGTAGAATAGCATATTCAAATTTCAGCCCAATCGGTTTGATAGAGTTTTTTTGCCCCGAGCCGACTAAGGAAATGTTGTGTCAAGAAAATTGTCATCTCAATCTTCAATTTCGTCATAAGCATCATTTTCAGCAATTTTTTCTGCTCTTCGGCTGATCATGCCCGCTTTAGAAGCCTCAGAAGTTGCAGTCTTTGCTCTTTCTATCCGGTGAGCATTGTACAGTTCGGTGTAGGCAATGGCGCGCGGTCCGAATTCGACAGCCATGACCTCCATAATCTTCAACACTGGCACAAATCCTTCATTGAAAATGCATGCAGCTATCCATGTAACTACTAAAATTCCATATGCAGTGGTTAAAGCTTTCATTATTGTTTTGCGTATTTTTGCCCAAACATCTTTCCAAAAGATTATCGGATGATAATTTTTCATATATAGGCATTAAAATAGTCGTAGAATCACCATCTCCGATATATTTCTTATACTTTACGCCAAACCACTTCACAGATCGCTGAAATGTTTCGATCACACCATCCACTTCCATTATTCCCGAACTTCCTTCGTGATTTGTCGTAAATTCTTTCGCATGATCTTCGTACCACTCCAAATACTTGTCCGTTTCTTCTTTGCCTACCCACTTTTCACATGCCTTACATACTTTTGATTTTACTATAACATCCCCGATTTTATTCGTAAACTTTCCAATCAAAGAAACGATGCCCAAAAGCGATGTGAATCCACGCTTCACCCACGAACCATCGCCAGAAACTGTGATCTCATCTTCCAGATGACCGTTTGCCGCATTTTTTTCTTTTCCTTCTTTCACTGCTTTTTTGAACACAGTTTCAACTACGATCTTTACAGCAATATATATTTGGTCAATTATATAATAATAACCACTTTTACTAAAGCCGGAGCCTAAATCCATCAATGAGCAAAACACATTTATGCCAGCTAAACTGACGCTGAGTAGTCGAATAGCAAAATTAAAGCATTTGTTTACTTCAAACTCATTTCTGATCATCGGACAAGAGTTAATTAAACATTCTTGACACAACCACTTCACACACAGTTTGAATCCCAATCCTTGCACTGATATTTCAAAAACTGGAAATCACTATTACACAACTTGCACTTTATCGCGGATTGTAATGCTGTAAACACTAGAGTGAAATTTAGTAGTACATAAGAAGCAGTTTCACTCAAAGACACATCGAAGTCAAATTGATTTTTTATTTTATCAGCAGAAGTGCTAACAATCTCAGTGTCTTTTTCAGCAGTATGCTGATTACCTCGAAATTTTCTCGGTACAGCAACTTGCCCAGGACTTATAGTTTTGCGCTTCGATCCTTTTCAATCCATTTCCGCTCGATGTTTACGACCTGAATTATAAACTTCTACTGCTGGTTTGCTCCAAAACGTGTAATACCTGTGCTCTGAAATATAATATACATATATACAGGTATAAATTTAAGTGTACGCAAACTTTTCAGCTGCTATACGCAGGTATAAACGTTATACAACAACAATAGAGGGGACCGACCGTCACAGCTGCCGCGCGGCTTAGAGCGTGCAACTATAAGACGCTCTCGAATATGTGCTGTAACTTCCTTAATATTTCGAATTTCGCTTTGAAATTTCTACAGTATATTCTCCAAATATTGTACTTTTAAAATCAATTATAAAAAATATCGATATTATTTTATCGATATTATTACTGTTGCCTACACCCTTAAACGGGTTAGAAGCCTTTTTACAATTTTAATTACAAAAGTATAAATATATATATAAAAGTATTGGGATGTTGAATAAGTTCTCGCTGTTTTCCAACAGATAACGTTATTAGTACTGCGTGCATATAGTTGAAGGTGATATCACATCTACATAAAAGTACTGTAATCAAGTTTGAAATTCAGTATATGTCATTTCGCCGAAGTGTAAACAACTTTTTTTTTCATAGTATTAATCATGTCAAAGACAAAATCTTCAGCTGAAGCACACAGAATTCTTGTTGATACTTACGGTGTCCATACTCTATCGGAAACAACATGCAGAGATTGGTTTAGACGCTTCAAAATAATGATTTTGATATTGAAGATAAAGAACGCTCTGCTGCACCGAAAAAGTTTGAAGACGAAGAATTGGAGGCATTACTTTGTGAATACTCATGTTAGACGCTCGTAGCTGAACTTGCAGAATCACTACGAGTTGATCATACAACAGTTTCGAAGCGTTTGAACGCATTAGGAATGATTCAGAAGCAAGGACATTGGGTGCCGTACGAGTTGAAGCCGAAAGACGTCGAACGGCGTCTTTTCACATGTGAACAGCTGCTTCAACGGCAGATAAGGAAAGGTTGCATCGTATCGTGACGGGAAATGAGAAATGAATACTCTGCGATAACCCTAAGCAAAGAAAATCGTGGGGTAAACCTGGCCATGCATCAACATCGTCGCAAAGCCGAATATCCGTGGTTTCAAGCTTCTGCTCTGCGTTTGGTGGGATCAGCTGGGTGTTTATTATGAGTTGCTCAAACCGGATGAAACCGAAGGTTAGTCTTATCATGTACACAAATTATTTAAACTTTGAATCGTATATGTTTTTTGTATTTGTACGTATGTCATATAATTTTTGACAGGATACACAAGTATTAAATGACATTTTTTATGTCATAATAGTTAGCTTAGTTAATAAAAACGTTATAAAATTGCTTGAAATATATTATTTACAGATATTCTGATATTAATACCCTTTAACTTTAACTTGATATTGCTCAACTTTGTATTTTCAGATTGTACACGCAGACTTCTGATCAGCCAAAATCATGATGATGCTAATTAGAATATATCAAATTATGATTAATTTGTAAGTATGGTACGATTAATAGAAAAATATGTGAATTTTCAACTTTTTTTTTGTTTTAGAAACAGTAAATAGCTTCAAAAAATTGTGCAAGTAAAAATAAGAAAATCTATTTAGCTTGATCCACTAGTGGTATATATTTTAAGTATTTTAAGTCCTGGTAGACCTAATACCATGCACATGGGTAGTCTGGAGCCTGCGCGTAAGAGACAAATATTACTGGTCACTTATCTACCATATTTCATCGATAATGGTACTTTTTCGGGTGAAATATGCTAAAACAGTATATTTATTTGTAAGACATCAAATTTATAATATAATTTATAATAATTTATTTTTTACAACTAAAAAATAAAAAATAATCTGTATTAGGTATGTTACCCTCTTAAGGAATGTAGTGACTATAGGTAATATTTCAATATGACTTCTAATTCGCATTTTAAACTCGCCGATTTGAGTAATGTCTCTTAAGTTAGCTGGAATATGTAGAGAAGCAATATGAGTACAAGCAATAGTTCGATGAATTACTTAATTCAGTCAGATTTCTAGGTATTCGAATGGAATATGGGATAGTACGCGTAGTGAAAAGAGATACAAGATTAAGACTATTAATCATATATTTAATAATTTTAAACGTTGATTACACATCTTGATAAATATGTACGTGACGGATTGGACACATTACATATTCTTGCATGAAAGGCTGATAATTGTGATTCAAGTAACTCATCGGACTCCTTGTTTTCGAGGACAAGTATCTGATAACCCTGTGCTGAACCGATTCCAGCTGATTCATCAGCGACATCGTGTACGGAGACAATATGACTAAGCCATAGGTTATAATGGGAACAACTAGGGCCTTATAAAGGTATAATATAGACTCTGGTTTATTGAAATGAAAAGTAGACCTCTTAATAAAGCCAGTTATTCTCAAAGCATTGGAAGTTATATGGTCAATGTGTGATTCAAATGATAAGGAGCTTTCAAAGATATACCAAGATCAGTTAATTTATCTACTCTTGCCAGCGGGAACTGATCCAATAAATATACGAAATCAATAAATGACTTGCCTATGCGAAAGATAATAACTTGATATTTAGATAGATTCAGAGGTAGGGCATTACAGATTGACCATTGAGCCAGATTATCAATGTCCAACTGTAGACTAGATGCATCCATAGGACAATTTATCTTAGCGAAATGTTTGACAACATCATTGTATATAAGCGATCTAGCCGATTGAAGACAGTCTGGCAGATCATTAATAAACAGAATAAAAAGAACAGGGCCTAAGTGAGGTCCCAGGAACACGCCCAATGAAATATTTACAGAATGAGAAGAGGCCCCAGAGAGTCTATGTTCAGGTTATTTAAGTCTTTGGGGGAAATTTGAATTGCGCGCCGTAACTCGCTGGCCGCTGCAGCACTATAGGCCGAGCGGATGCGCGGGCCGCTAGGAAAAAAGTCTGCGCGCGCTTTCGCTGGCCTCATGCGCGGGTAGCGCAGTTTTGATATCTCTCCTGCAGAGACCAGTCGACTTCTCGCGCCTTTTAAGAAGCATATCGGCCTGATCCTGCGTTTTTGTTCGTTGCGTTGCGTTATCCGAGACGATACGTACGTTCTTTTCAGAACGGTCGTCTCACGTAGAATAAGTGCGAATATTGTTTATTGCGCAGAGCTGTGTTTGAGTGTGGGTATTTGTGTGGGTGTACTTCGTGCGGTTCGGGGAGGTAGGCCACCTACGAGTTTCCTTTTTAGGACTGCCCGTGGTCCAGGTGTTGTTTTCTCGAGACGTCGAGACGCCCTGCGACCGAGGTGTTTCCCTCCAGCGTGCGACCAGGACCTTGCGTCGTGCTGCCCCGTCCATCTGCGGCTTCCGAGCGTACCTAGGTGAGAGAGCTTACTACGTGCGTTCTAAATGTATCATACGGCGTATTCTGCGTTTCTTTTTCTCTCTCTTTTGTCTATTAGAGTCTGTTTTTATTGTACAATTTCCTTGTTGTTTCTTTTAATAAATAAAGCTTGCGCTTGCCCTGGCTTTTCTCTCTCTTTCGTGCGAGTTTCTATGCCGAGGCAAGTTAGTCTTTCCCGCGAAAATACTGTATATTGATTTGTCAACCCAGCCTTCCCTCACTCATTCCTGTCATTTTACTTAGTTATATTATTAAATTATTATCCTTTTGTTCATGGTGCCCCGGGTGAGGAGTGAGTGATTGGTTGTGTCGATAGATTATTGCAGTGCGTTCTTTTCGAGTCGTTCGTTTCGTGCGAGTTGCTGCTGGCGCCGTTCGGCCGTTCTCGGAATCGGCTTGTGGGGCACGCCTGGTCGGCTTAACGCGCCGGCTTCGCGCGGTGGCCTCGCGGCGTGGCCGGCGATTCGCGAGCGGGCTGCTGCCTGCACCGTTCGGCCGTTCTCGGGGTCGGCTCGTGTCGGCGAGAGCGCCTTGCTGGCTTGATGCGTCGGCTTCGCGCGGCGGCCTCGCGGTGTGATCAGTGATTCGCAGCATCGAGTCGTGTATATCACGTCCTCGCGCATCTCTCTCGTTTTAATATTAGTTAAGTCGCTTGCGTTTTATACTTTAGGCTTAAGTTTAATTAGTTTCTGACGTAGTCACATTGGATTCTGGGGTGTGGTAATTTTGAGTATTGTTTTCGTCTATTGCGGGTCTGTTTATTTTGCTTCTTTGGGTTCGCATCTTCCTGTAAAACCAGTTTATCATGGCTCCTATAGCTCTGAGAAAACTGGTAGCTCTACAGGACGCACATCAGGTAGAGATCCAGGGCTTGCATAGCCGTCTACTTGCGAAATCGCGTGCTTCAATCAATAAGAGT